>CM073776.1:85944129-85956245 GCA_037158775.1 Hetaerina titia
GTTAAATATTTTGACTACCTCTCTCCTAATCCTTAGCTCCTATGTTGAACTTGATTTGTGGTTCCTTTTGTACAGTACAATGATATGGTATGTGCACAATATTTATCCATCCCTCAATTTGAGTGCACATTCTGGTAATAAGTGATTAAATCGTGCAACCAAATACATTCTTTGCAATATTTGTGCTTTTATACAGGAGTCTCCTGGAGTTACCTAGCTATTTCAGGCTAATTTGGAACCTGTCTCAGAATTATTATTGTGAATTTTTAAGACCTATGCCCAGATACATAATTCATGTATGCTTTCAAACAACACTATGATGCATTTACCAATGTTGTCATTTACTTAGTGTAGGGGAAGAAAGACTCACTATTAATAAATTATAATTGTAAAAAATCTGGTGAATCTACCCTTACCTTGTCATCCTAGCATCCAGGTTGCTGACTACCTCTTGATTGATTTGGTAAGGGTCAAGTTGATGAAAGGGTTCTCATAGGTAATAATGATATCATCAGTGTGATCATTTGATAGAAACAATGAAATGAAGATAAACCATTTGAATGTTTTAATTAAACAAGAATCAATGCTAGACTGTTTTCTCTATTCCAATCTAATTAATGACTTCTTTGTATTAAAAAAATACATGAATTATGTTCTAGTTGGACCATATTTTTATTGATAACTTGCCTTGATATTTTTTTCAAATTTTAATATTTTAAAATTTTAATATTTTTCAAATTTAATTATGTGCAAGGTTCTGATTATAAAACAAAGAAACATTTATGTTAATTAATTTTCACTCAAGTGTAATGGACTTATAATGGCTTTAAGACTTGGCTGTTACTTGGTGGAAGTAATGAATATAATGGGCTAAAGTAGCATTATAACCATATCAACTGATAACTTTGGAAATGAAAAAAATAGTAACTTTGTGATTCTACTGAAAATTTATTACGAGACGACCCAGGTTTCGACGTTCAGTGTCATCTTCAAGTGACAACTCTTACAGAAATTCTTATTTATGTCTATGAACCATTAAAACCCACCCACTTTCCTCCTCCATTAGGAGGAATGCTCTTCATAGGGGACCTTATGCTTTCTACCCTTCCCTCCAATGCTCCCTACCCCACCCACCCTCCAACCCTCTTACCTCCCCACCCCTACCTGAGTGTAATGTGTATAGATGGATGTCTGTAAGAGTTGTTACCTGAGGTTGAACATCGAAACCTGGGTAATAAATTTTTAGTGGAATCACAAAGTTGCTATTTTTTCATTTCCAATGTGAATCGATTCCATAAAGTTACCCTGGAAACCATCAGTTATTTCTGATAACTTTTTAAATAACCAATGGTTTCAACATAACATTGTTCTCTTCAAATGTAACCATCACATTCTTGTTTCAGTCATTGCAGGCATAGCACATATATTCTCAATGCGTACAATGAAGGATACAATAATTTTTCACTTTTACCTGAAGATGATAATTTTATGTTCAAACTATTTTGTAAAACAAAAAGTTTTTCATAGCAATAGATGTAAAGATATTTATAATCAATATTGTCATTATTTCCTTTTCTTCAATATATATTTGAGCTGAGGATTTTCAGGCTAAATGATTTATAATTACTTACTTAACCCACCTTTTATTCAAGAGTTTAATGATAATCTAAGCTTAGACCACTTATGCGTATGCTTTTTGTTGGAAATATTTTTCAATGTAAACCTTCATGATGTTAGGCTGAAAAACTTAGTAAAATGATGGAAATTGCACATGCTACTCTTGAGTTAAAAGTCCTCTTTGCGCATGGGAAAATGTACAGGGTGAAGCAACATAACTTCCTTTTTTCAAAAAAGGAAGTTATGTTGCCGCACCCTGTATTTATTACCTGTGCCTTATGAGGAAGTGGAGTATTGAAGAGTTAACTTTGGACTTATTCCCTGGTGTCTGTTCTTAGGCCATTAAATATTAAGTATTAAAAAATTAAATTCTGTGTTCTACTTACTCTGTATATTAAAACACTGTGTAAGCCAAAATGTACTGATGACATTTTTCAAGAAACTGTAACAGTAACTTTAACGGAGTCACCCGCTATGTGTGCATTATAACGCAACCATTTCAGAGAGTAAAAATCATTTGCCTTGACCGGGATTCGAACCCGGATCCCTTGATATCCGGCCGAGTGCTTTAACCAATTAAGTTACCGAGACGTCCTCTTACACTCTGAAATTTTGGGGGCTTTAAAGGAACAAGATGTTATGACGAAATACCGTGCATACAATGTCACAGGCATTCGTAGTCATGCGCGACGAATGGCGAATGATTTTTACTCTCTGAAATGGTTGCATTATAATGCACACATAGCGGGTGACTCTGTTAAAGTTACTGTTACAGTTTCTTGAAAAATGTCTAAGGTATGAACAGCCTAACTGTTTGAAATTGGCGTTATTAACATCGTGGACTGTGGCGCGTCGCGCACGACTACGAATGCCTGTGACATTGTATGTACGGTATTTCGTCATAACATCTTGTTCCTTTAAAGCCCCCAAAATTTCAGAGTGTAAGAGGACGTCTCGGTAGCTTAATTGGTTAAAGCACTCGGCCGGATATCGAGGGATCCGGGTTCGAATCCCGGTCAAGGCGAATGATTTTTACTCTCTGAAATGGTTGCATTATACTGATGACATTATATTATGGATTATTCCACTCAAGAATTTCATATGGAATTGTACTGTGGGGACTACCCTCTTATCTTCTCAGTATCCTGAAGTTACAGAAAAAGATGGTGAGAGTTATGTGTAATGAAAAATATTATGCTCACTGTCAACCTCTTTTTAAAAGGTTAAAATTGTTAACTGTACCTTGTGTGTATATTTATCAATGTGTAATTCTTGTTAAATTGCATAGCGCTGACTTTGAAACCAGTAACAGCATCCACTTATATAATACGAGACAAAACTACAACCTACATGTGAGGTCAACTAATTTAACCTTGGCTACAAATGGCCCCAAGTCTATGAGTATAAAACTGTATAATAATCTACCGGAATGTATAAAAAGAGAAGGACGTGTACCTGTGTTTAAGAAAATGGTTCGAGAATTGCTCATTGAAAAGTGTTATTATAGTGTAAAAGAGTACCAGAGGCCTAATTTATAATTTATAAATTTGTAGCATTTTCTAATTTTGTAATATTTCTTATTTTTGTATTAATTTCTATTTTTGTAAATCTTGTACTTGACAAATCCTATGCACTTGCCAGTATTTTTACTATGCACTGTGTCTCTTGGACGAATAAATAATATTATTATTATAGGCCAAAAAATACATTGACCAAATGGATATTTTTTTAAAGAGAGATGTTGTTTTGCTGAGTAACTAGAAGAAATAAAATTTTAACTTCATCGATTAAGCTATGTTTAATATAATAGTATAATTTTATGTTTCCCAATTGAAATAAAAATTTCAGATGGGATGAAAAGAGATCCAATTGTTTCTACCAACATACTTTATTTTATACCCTTAATATGTTATAGACTTGTATGCTGTTTCTTTCTTATATTTTTTAAATTTCAGGTGGACCATACAATTATCATATACCTCATAAGTCCAGATGGCGAGTTTGTGGACTATTATGGACAAAATAGAAATGCAGAAGAAATAGCCAACAGTGTTCTTGTACACTATGCAAAGTATGAGCAGGAACACAAGACATTCTTTTTCTGAAAAAAGTTCTTATGTGGGTTGGGCAGTCATTTAGTTAGAGAAGAGTGTGAAATATTGCAAGACTCAGTGCTTAGTTATGCTATATTTTATTGTAATGAGTGCTGATGTTAAAAGTGCAGCAATTTCTTTGTGACAACTCGTTTTTGCATTTTCGTTATCAAGGGTTTTAATTAGCAGGTTTCACAATGTGATTATTAGACGAGTTGTCAGCCATTTTATTGCATTTATAGACTTTGCAAAGTGGTAAATAAGCTTTATATTGAGCAGTACTTAAAAGTCTTTTGTCTCACTTTTGTAGTATGTGAATATAATAATTTGTCCCCCAAAGTTAACATAATTCATTTCTCCCCAGTAAATCATATATTTATGTGGTGTTCTTTTCTGTATGACGTTCATTATTTTATACATGTATGTTTGGCCTTATTTCCAAGTCTTGGTAATGCTTCTGGTGATGGTGCCTTCTGAAGTTGTACTAATGCAAAAGCTTGCATTATCATTATTTGTGCCTGTTAAATGCCATATTATTAGTATGCATTTCTTAAATGAGACTGACTCATTAAGTAGAGATATTTTGCTGTTTAATAATCATGAAAGAGTATCTCAAACTTAATTGAAAAGAGGAAATCTTATATATGATAATGATGACCATTTGCTGTTCATTGTTTTATTCTACTTTCAAATGCATAGTTTTTCTTTAAGCATAATTCATGGTAGCTAATTAGCAAGTATGCAGCAGTGGATTAATTGTTCCTTCCTTCTTATTTTATAATGACAATTAATTGTGTTGAATGTATAATTTGTTGAAAAGTTCATTTCATAACATTCTCTCATTACATAACCATTCTTTTGTTTACTTGTTTTGACTACACTTAGGCCTTAGGAATTTTAACTTATTTTTCTTTAAAATTATATATGTACACATATGCTTGTGCTTCCATTCATGCTGGATGAATTTATTTTCACTTTTATGATTACAAACCTTGATTAAATGTTTGTGATAAAAGAAAAATGTGTCTTCATGTATTTTGGCATGCAATATCCCACTCAGAATTTCAGTGGATATCCACTAAAACTCCCTGTTTACGTAAGTAGTTGTCTACATGTGTATTTGGATCCATTGAAAATTATGGATATTCACTATCATAAGTGGATGTCCACATAAAAAAAAGTAATCAACCCAAAGTTTGATTCAATAGGTAAGGGTAGAGTTCACCTAATAGCAATCCCAGCAGTAACACACCTGGATAGGGGCCCAAGTTCCTTTCTGTGTACCATCTGTGGTTTCCCAAGATCTGTTGCATGAAAATTTGTGTAGAACTTTGTTGAAGCCCAGGACGTTGAGGGTCATCATCCAGAATTAAACTTTGGTCATCAAGCCATTAGCCCAACACTATTCTCTTGACTACCATGCTCCTGTCCACAGTTTTCAGATTATTAATTATTAAATTTAGTGAAGTGCTGGCTGAATTGGTTGAATTATTAATTATAATTTTCAATAATAATGGTTTATTCATTAAAAATAGTATTGCACAATCTTTTCAGCATGAATGAGCCGTTGAAATACTGTGTACTGCAAGCAATAATTAGAAACAGCAATTGTGGAGAACATTCTAATGATGAAGGAAACTATTAAAGAGTCATTTCAATTTTGGTTGATTTATTGTAAATATTGGAAATTTTATTGTAAAAGTACTTATGAATTTCAGTATGTGTTTGATATGTAATGAATAATAGTACTAGTCTGTACTCATATGGTTGACCCATATGTATGAGTGTATACATCTTGCTATAGTAATGGAAGTTAGCCAGAGATGATTTGTTAAAAAAGCCATTTGGGTAGTTACCCTAAAAATTTATTGCTGTATGTTAATTATTTCTAAAATCAAAACAGGAAAAATATCAGCTTCATGAACATATAGTAATACAATTATATAATATAACATTATATTTTAGTTTTTTTTAAGTCATGAAAAGTATATGGATGAAAAATAGTTTGGCAGTCAGAATAAAGAGTGCATAAAGAAGTTTCCATGTTTAGGAATTTTGGATGTGAATCATTTGTAATTACACGTGAAGATGCCTTGTTAAGGGGAACTCTATATATCTGTACTCGCCTGTTATGTTGCCTTGAGCATCTGTGGTGGCTTCTGTGGCTGCATCCTGTATTTTTCAAGCTTAGTTTAATGTCTATTATCATTTTATCCTGTGAGTATATCTCGGATATTTTTCTCTAAATGAGGCAAATGCACAATTAGGATCTCCAAATGTCAGCAAGTTGTATAAGTAATGTCATTCTTCTTTAACTAAATAAAATAATTCCATGTGTGCCCCTTAATTAAGGCAAAATGCTTCATCATCTGGTGTCAGGAATTGTGTTTTCAGTGAAAAAACATTTTTATATTCTCAATTTCATACAAATTTCATCAGAATTCATATTCAATGCACAGAGGTTATATTCTAGATTGATTGTTCAAAATTTTAATACATGCTATGCTTATTCATGTGTATTGATGAAGTAAGGACTCTTTTAAGAAAGACCTCTTCAATCCAAATGTTGGTTATAGGTGTTGGTAGAGCTCACAACCATCTGACAGTAAGCCCCAACAGGGTGTGAAAATCAAAATTAAGGGTATGAGGGCCAGTTCCTTCTCCTGTGCACTGTTAAGGTCTGGTATTTAGAAAGTCACACATCATGGGCTAATTAGGGACTGTTCAAAGATATTGCTCAGATCTGAATCTGGTTCAATCAGACAAGTTTAGCTGTATTAATCTCCTGTCTAGATCTTGCATGAGCTAGGCCTTAAAATGTCTTCTTGTAAAACTTAAGTAGCTTCATAATTTATGGTGAATTATATGGCAGTAGTAATTGTACACCCAGTGAAACTAAAAGAAAGCTGAACGTACTAAATTGGAAATGTGAGCCAGCATTTAGTGAGATATATTGAATCACACTGTGGTTTCCAGAATGTGCACCATGTAGGTTTGAGAGTACATATATGGAGTAAAAAAATTGACAATGAGCAAGAAAAGGTAGTTTTTTTTATCATTAATTCAATTGTTTCTTTGCTTTTGTATCTACAACTTGCTTGCATTATCTAATTTTAGATATGTTATGGAACAGCTGTGATATAAAAGATGTCTACAACTTTTATGAGTATCATTGACTCATTTCTCATCATGGCTGAGAGTCATTTTAATGCAACATTTTTGATTATACAAACTATAGCTTCTTATTCACTAGAAATATAATTACAAAACTTTCCATGCTAACCAAATAATAAACATGTAATTCACCAAAATGTGATAAATGTATGCTCTACAACAGAGTTAAATTTTCCCTTGTGTGTACAAATGAGCAGGAGAGCACAATCTGAGCATATTTTAATGTTTACTGTGCTATATTTAGTGATTTTGCACAGGACTAAAACTATTTGCGGACCATGTATCTCTCACTGGAGAAGAATAAAAACTTTCGTATGCCATGGTAACATTTTTTTCTCAGGACTTCTTAAGGCACTATGAGGAATGGAGGATGTAGTAATGGTGTTTCAAAAAGGTTTGGATGCTTAAGATTGTGCCTTTTGTTTTATTCAGGGAAAAAATAATGTACATTATTTTTATGCATGATGACGCATAACAGTTATTACAAAATAAAATGCTTCAACTTAACATTCAGATTTGAAAGTAAGTGTAATGGTGGAAATTACTTTTGGTTTTTAAGGATTCTAATGTAATTAATATTTTTATGTGATAATCAATCCGAAAATGACAAATAAGTTGGACTAAATTTTAGTGCACGAGCGCTTTAAAACTTATTTGATCAGACCAAATAATTTGTAATAAAAGGTATGAGGAAAGATGTCATAATACATTGTTGTTGCTTCATGGTGTGGCCTTTTGAAATCTTATTAATAGAATAATAATTCTGTTTTAAATATTGTCTACCTGTTTGCATAGCTCAAAATCGTATTTCACAAATTTTCATGGAATGGGTAAATATTGCAATCAAATAACTGTCTTCCCATTAGTTATTGATCCATTTTAGTCATTTAACTGGGTTAATAAGTTTTTGTTAAAAATATGCAGTATTTTTGGACATTTTAAAAGTGAGTAGGATGTTGGTGTTGGTGGAGAGTATTAAGAAAACTGCCTACATTTTGGAACTCGAATAGGTATACTTTTTTAATAAAATTCTAAAATAATTAATTATTTTTTGTGGAATGAGTCTAGTTTTTGTGTGATGAACTTGCAATTATGTCAAACTTTGTGCCCCCGAGAAAATAACTAAATTAAATACATTCTAAGTCCCTAAATGGGTACATACCTAAGTGAAACAATTTTATACAAATTTAATGTGTGGTGAATGGTTTTTGAAAACCATATCGATTTTCAGCTGAAAGAAATTGGTATCAGTTTTTGGAAATTTTCCATAAATATTAAAATTTTGATTGAGAGTTGATTAAGGTTTCGTTGAGCTAGACTTTCAATTTGTCTCGTTATATTACCCGATTTCAGCGTGACCTAATCTGAATTTCTCCAAGGAAGTGCAACGATATTAATTTTTGGAAGAAAATAATTTGGGTCTTGAAAAATATAATCATATTACCCTGAGAGGAAAATGAATTTGCTAGAAAATAAAAATAACACTCCTCATTATGAATTTGTATCATTCTTAAGGTTGCTTACTTCTGCACACAAGAAAATTAAATGTAACAATACGTGTAAACAAAAAATACCGGGACCGTAAACTTTAACCGTAAGTTTACGGTCCCGGTATTTTTTGTTTACATTGATTCACGACCGCAGCTACGTTCCTTGTATATTTTAATTGTAACAATACATAATGTGAAAGGAGTAGATTACCTTTATTCGTTTAGATTATAATTTTCTCCACCTTTATGAAGTTGTTCCGATCTAGTTCCCCAAGAGTATTAATGAATTATAGCTTTGATTAAAAATCGAAGCAAATAAAAAATTTATCTACTTCATAAAATTTCCTTTGCTTATTTCCCATTGATTTGCAACTCCAGTGACAATACATTGTATTTGAGGAGAGCATTTTCGAGCTCATTCAATTAGTAATTTAAAAAATGACATAGATTAACTGGCAGAAGTTCAGGAGTTTTCATATAGAGTTAATAATATTCATGACGAATTAAAACTTCATTAGTAGTCATATTGCTTGGCTCTTTTGCTATTAGAGCTTAATAACCTCCAAGCTTGGAATTATTTGAAGACTTGAAGTAATACATCTTACTGCGTAAGTTAATATTATAGCACACGGTAATGGATTCCTCTTGATGTACGAAATTAAATACTTTTTTTAAGAAATGGTCCTGCTGTTGGATCGTCAATGACACCCAGCCAATCACCATTAAGAATCTAGTCATGCTTTAAAATAAACCAGAATGTGGCCAATCAGAGTTGAGAATAGAAATGAATAACTTGCAAGCTTTAGCGCTATTTTGAAGCTCGTACGTCGTTGAGTACAAATATTCGAGCAACAGGCACTGTAATTTTACTTTTTATAATAATCGTTCATCAGGCTATGTCAATGTGTGGGATATATAGAAGTAGTTGTTGTGTGAGACTCGTGATACCGAGTAAGCAGTCAAGAATATTTTTTGTTGGTATTTTCCGAAGAAATAGTAATTTATATGACAAAAGGTATGTATTCCTTAGGATATTTCGTTTATTAAAGTATTTTTGAACTGGTTTAAGCAGATATTATTTTAGTTATTGCACACGAGGGTAAATATTATATCGAGGTTCCTTTTAAAAAAATGTATGTAGTGGCCCACTGTAAAATATAAGCGTGTTGTACACCACTTATTAATTCATCTGCTAGCCATTGATTGTTATTAGTCAACTACACTGCATATATTTCATTATCTGATGCCAACGCTGAATAAACCTGTTTTCCACCAAAGTAACTCTAACAATTTGCGTTTGTCCAGGTTATTCAGGTTCTCCTTTTCAATGAACAAGTGGTGAAAAGCAGGTGAATATAATCGTTCACTATATCTGAATATGATTACCCAAATTTTGACTCATCAACACTCTCCAGTACCAAAAGGCAACTGTTTTTTCATATGTTTAATTACATGTATTTACTATTTACATTAATTTTCCAAGTTGTCAATGAATATCTGGTGGGATAATAAAATGTGCTTGAGAAGATTCCATAATATTTTGATTTTATCAAATTAGTTACTTTTGCAATTGTTGTATTGGAAAATTTTCAATGAAGCTTAATTATAATAATCAAGTTATATATATTTGATACTGTATTGATATAATAATTATAATATATTTGATAGAGGCCAGAGATAAAAATTCCTGAGCATTTTAAAATAGAAAATGTTTTTAAAGTATCAAAGTCTTCAGAAATGCATTCAAATATATTTTTTGGTGAAAGGCTTTTATGTTATCTTTACTTTCTTGGGGGCATTTGATATAGGAAATACAACAATTAGACACAGAGGGATGGAATATATACTGTACTTATATGATTGTTGCACATAAAATTATGAATCCGTGCTTTAATAAATGGGGACCCTTTGTGATGCATGGTAGCTACACCTCATCATGTGAAAGTGGGTTATTAAAAGTTGATGTATGAAAAATTGATCTCATTTATTGCACTAATTATTGTTCAAACAAATAACGGAGTATTTCTTTTTAGCATCACTACTGTTGGGTCGTTTTTGCTGTATTCTGTATCGAGGGGGTTCCATTGTCCAAAGTCCAAGTTGCTTGCAAATAGTAATGACGGGTTTTTCTCTGAAAAAAATGGAATTCAACAAAGGTTAGCATATTATCTTTTAAAAGTTACCACTCCACACTTTTGAATTGGCTATTCCTATAAAATTTACAAATTTGAATGCATGAAAGATGTTATCCTAGAAAAAAATCTTCCATGTACATATTGTAAGCCATGAAAAAATATGTATTGAATGCTGCATAGAGTAAAACAGGAGTGTGGTTTCCTAATGAGCTCTTCATGTCATCCCATAGGTTGAAATTATATTTATGGGAAGAAAGTCAGATTGTTAGCTTTCTTTGAGTGACTCAAAGGGTGGGGAGGCATTTGTATGACTAGGTCTCCCAATTCTATAAATTTCAGCCCCTCTTGTGTCAATAAAATTAAAGTATCCCAGAGACACTTATGTAGTCTCCTTAATGCATGGAAAAAATTGTAAGTGATTTTTAAATATTGTTTTTATGGACATAGAGTGTTCATAGGGCACCTATGAACAAAACCAAAAAGAATGCTAGACTCTAAGAAATGCTAGAATAAAAAAAGCTCAGGATAGTCAATATTTGGCCACTGCTCTCAAAAGCTTACTAATGACTGCAAAATTATAATAAGAGTTCTGAAGCATCTTTGGCATGATCATTTCAAGTTCTTGTTTAATTAAAGCGGAGAAAATGTTTATTTTAATGAAATACTCTTGTTACATACGTTTAACATGCTGGTCCATTTAGTCATCTTCCAAAAGCAGACTACACAGAAATGCCTTTGGTAATACTGAAGAATATCCGTGGGCATAATTAGAACCATGTAAATTTTTTTTTGTGGGTCATCTACCTTGACTGCCTCTAATTCTATCGCCACATTGGCTATTGGTAACATTTAAAGTGGTGTGGAAAGTGGTAGCATTTAAAGTACAACAGAAAGGGAAAGGTAAAAAAAATGTAGGTATTGTACATAGATCATACTTATTTGATAGGATAAAATTAAAAATCATAAATAAACTAATTATCATCGTACCAAATAGCAGATTAATTTCTCTTCAACCAAGGTATGTAGAAGAATTTCTCCAAAGTGGTTAAGTACAGACCAAACTAAAACTATGACACCTGTGCAGTTGTCTCATTTTAGAAGGGTGATCCCAAGTCAATGGATGAAAGGGTGTTTTGTGTGTGTCGAGCCCTTCCTGGGAAATGAATACTCTGGAGGCCAATTTGAAAGTGTTGCTAAGCCTCATCTGGGTTAATGCAACTGTCAAGAGAATGGGCACAAGACACAGGAAGGGTATCTGGTTGGTGGTATCCCTGCCGGTCACTTGCCCTTACTCCCATGATCCCTTTCCTTCTAGTCCTTCCACACCCACTTTCCCCCCTCTCACACAATCATGTTAATGTTATGAGCTTTGGTTTTTTCCATGCTTTGGTGGGACTTAATCCTGGCCTATTTGTTAGATGATATCATGATAAATGGAAGAAGGGACCATTTGGTTTCAATTTTGCCCTAATAAAGACTAATCTAATGAAGATTAATCTATCTATCTTCAAAAACAACTCTGCATCCATTTGCAACTGCATGGGGATTTTGATTTACTTTCTTATGTGAAAAAATTAAACCCATCACTCAGTACTTATTAATTTATG